>JAPUBX010003136.1:0-28512 GCA_028672205.1 Proteocephalus fallax
AGAGACTTGAAGCCCAAACATCAGACTGAGAAGAGAGACTTGAAGCCCGAACATCAGACTGAGAAGAGAGACTTGAAGCCCAAACATCAGACTGAGAAGAGAGACTTGAAGCCCAAACATCAGACTGAGAAGAGAGACTTGAAGCCCAAACATCAGACTGAGAAGAGAGACTTGAAGCCCAAACATCAGACTGAGAAGAGAGACTTGAAGCCCAAACATCAGACTGAGAAGAGAGACTTAAAGCCCAAACATCAGACTGAGAAGAGAGACTTGAAGCCCAAACATAAGACTGAGAAGAGAGACTTGAAGCCAAAACATCAGACTGAGAAGAGAGACTTGAAGCCCAAACATCAGACTGAGAAGAGAGACTTGAAGCCCAAACATCAGACTGAGAAGAGAGACTTGAAGCCAAAACATCAGACTGAGAAGAGAGACTTGAAGCCCAAACATCAGACTGAGAAGAGAGACTTGAAGCCCAAACATCAGACTGAGAAGAGAGACTTGAAGCCCAAACATCAGACTGAGAAGAGAGACTTGAAGCCCAAACATCAGACTGAGAAGAGAGACTTAAAGCCCAAACATCAGACTGAGAAGAGAGACTTGAAGCCCAAACATCAGACTGAGAAGAGAGACTTGAAGCCCAAACATCAGACTGAGAAGAGAGACTTGAAGCCAACATAGACTGAGTCAACGACTGAGAAGAGAGACTTGAAGCCAAAACATCAGACTGAGAAGAGAGACTTGAAGCCCAAACATCAGACTGAGAAAAGAGACTTAAAGCCCGAACATAAGACTGAGGAGAGAGACTTGAAGCTAAAACATCAGACTGAGAAGAGAGACTTGAAGCCCAAACATCAGATTGAGAAGAGAGACTTGAAGCCCAAACAGAAGACTGAGAAGATAGACATGAAGCCAAAACATCAGACTGAGAAGAAAGACTTGAAGCCTAAACATCAGACTGAGAAAAGAGACTTAAAGCCCAAACATCAGACTGAGGAGAGAGACTTGAAGCCAAAACATCAGACTGAGAAGAGAGACTTAAAGCCCAAACATCAGACTGAGAAGAGAGACTTGAAGCCCAAACATCAGACTGAGAAGAGAGACTTGAAGCCCAAACATCAGACTGAGAAGAGAGACTTGAAGCCCAAACATCAGACTGAGAAGAAAGACTTCGAGCGCAAACATCAGACTGAGAAGAGAGACTTGAAGCCCAAACATCACACTGAGAAAAGAGACTTTAAGCCCGAACATCAGACTGAGAAGAGAGACTTGAAGCCAAAACATCAGACTGAGAAGAGAGACTTAAAGCCCAAACATCAGACTGAGAAAAGAGACTTAAAGCCCGAACATCAGATTGAGGAGAGAGACTTGAAGCCAAAACATCAGACTGAGAAGAGAGACTTAAAGCCCAAACATCAGACTGAGAAGAGAGACTTGAAGCCCAAACATCAGACTGAGAAGAGAGACTTGAAGCCCAAACATCAGACTGAGAAGAGAGACTTGAAGCCCAAACATCAGACTGAGAAGAGAGACTTGAAGCCCAAACATCAGACTGAGAAGAGAGACTTGAAGCCCAAACATCAGACTGAGAAGAGAGACTTGAAGCCCAAACATCAGACTGAGAAGAGAGACTTAAAGCCCAAACATCAGACTGAGAAGAGAGACTTGAAGCCCAAACATCAGACTGAGAAAAGAGACTTAAAGCCCAAACATAAGACTGAGAAGAGAGACTTGAAGCCCAAACATCAGACTGAGAAGAGAGACTTGAAGCCCAAACATAAGACTGAGAAGAGAGACTTGAAGCCAAAACATCAGACTGAGAAGAGAGACTTGAAGCCCAAACATCAGACTGAGAAGAGAGACTTGAAGCCCAAACATCAGACTGAGAAGATAGACTTTAAGCCCAAACATCAGACTGAGAAGAGAGACTTGAAGCCCAAACATCAGACTGAGAAGAGAGACTTGAAGCCCAAACATCAGACTGAGAAGAGAGACTTGAAGCCCAAACATCAGACTGAGAAGAGAGACTTGAAGCCCAAACATCAGACTGAGAAGAGAGACTTGAAGCCCAAACATCAGACTGAGAAGAGAGACTTGAAGCCCAAACATCAGACTGAGAAGAGAGACTTTAAGCCCAAACATCAGACTGAGAAGAGAGACTTCAAGCCCGAACATAAGACTGAGAAGAGAGACTTGAAGCCAAAACATCAGACTGAGAAGAGAGACTTGAAGCCCAAACATCAGACTGAGAAGAGAGACTTGAAGCCCAAACAGAAGACTGAGAAGATAGACATTAAGCCCAAACATCAGACTGAGAAGAGAGACTTGAAGCCCAAACATAAGACTGAGAAGAGAGACTTGAAGCCCAAACATCAGACTGAGAAAAGAGACTTAAAGCCCGAACATAAGACTGAGAAGAGAGACTTGAAGCCAAAACATCAGACTGAGAAGAGAGACTTGAAGCCCAAACATCAGACTGAGAAGAGAGACTTGAAGCCCAAACATAAGACTGAGAAGAGAGACTTGAAGCCCAAACATCAGACTGAGAAGAGAGACTTGAAGCCCAAACATCAGACTGAGAAGAGAGACTTGAAGCCCAAACATCAGACTGAGAAGAGAGACTTGAAGCCCAAACATCAGACTGAGAAGAGAGACTTGAAGCCCAAACATAAGACTGAGAAGAGAGACTTGAAGCCAAAACATCAGACTGAGAAGAGAGACTTAAAGCCCAAACATCAGACTGAGAAGAGAGACTTGAAGCCCAAACATCAGACTGAGAAGAGAGACTTGAAGCCCAAACATCAGACTGAGAAGAGAGACTTGAAGCCCAAACATCAGACTGAGAAGAGAGACTTGAAGCCCAAACATCAGACTGAGAAGAGAGACTTAAAGCCCAAACATAAGACTGAGAAGAGAGACTTGAAGCCAAAACATCAGACTGAGAAGAGAGACTTGAAGCCCAAACATCAGACTGAGAAAAGAGACTTAAAGCCCGAACATCAGACTGAGGAGAGAGACTTGAAGCCCAAACATCAGACTGAGAAGAGAGACTTAAAGCCCAAACATCAGACTGAGAAGAGAGACTTGAAGCCCAAACAGAAGACTGAGAAGATAGACATTGAAGCCAAAACATCAGACTGAGAAGAGAGACTTGAAGCCCAAACATCAGACTGAGAAAAGAGACTTAAAGCCCAAACATCAGACTGAGAAGAGAGACTTGAAGCCCAAACATCAGACTGAGAAGAGAGACTTCAAGCCCAAACATCAGACTGAGAAGAGAGACTTGAAGCCCAAACATCAGACTGAGAAGAGAGACTTGAAGCCCAAACATCAGACTGAGAAGAGAGACTTGAAGCCCAAACATCAGACTGAGAAGAGAGACTTGAAGCCCAAACATCAGACTGAGAAGAGAGACTTAAAGCCCAAACATCAGACTGAGAAGAGAGACTTGAAGCCCGAACATCAGACTGAGAAGAGAGACTTGAAGCCCAAACATCAGACTGAGAAGAGAGACTTGAAGCCCAAACATCAGACTGAGAAGAGAGACTTGAAGCCCAAACATCAGACTGAGAAGAGAGACTTGAAGCCAAAACATCAGACTGAGAAGAGAGACTTGAAGCCCAAACATAAGACTGAGAAGAGAGACTTGAAGCCCAAACATCAGACTGAGAAGAGAGACTTAAAGCCCAAACATCAGACTGAGGAGAGAGACTTGAAGCCCAAACATCAGACTGAGAAGAGAGACTTGAAGCCCAAACATCAGACTGAGAAGAGAGACTTGAAGCCCAAACATCAGACTGAGAAGAGAGACTTGAAGCCCAAACATCAGACTGAGAAGAGAGACTTGAAGCCCGAACATCAGACTGAGAAGAGAGACTTGAAGCCCAAACATCAGACTGAGAAAAGAGACTTAAAGCCCGAACATAAGACTGAGAAGAGAGACTTGAAGCCCAAACATCAGACTGAGAAGAGAGACTTAAAGCCCGAACATAAGACTGAGAAGAGAGACTTGAAGCCCAAACATAAGACTGAGAAGAGAGACTTGAAGCCCAAACATCAGACTGAGAAGAGAGACTTAAAGCCCGAACATAAGACTGAGGAGAGAGACTTGAAGCTAAAACATCAGACTGAGAAGAGAGACTTGAAGCCCAAACATCAGACTGAGAAGAGAGACTTAAAGCCCAAACATAAGACTGAGAAGAGAGACTTGAAGCCAAAACATCAGACTGAGAAGAGAGACTTGAAGCCTAAACATCAGACTGAGAAAAGAGACTTAAAGCCCGAACATCAGACTGAGAAGAGAGACTTGAAGCCCAAACATCAGACTGAGAAGAGAGACTTAAAGCCCGAACATAAGACTGAGGAGAGAGACTTGAAGCTAAAACATCAGACTGAGAAGAGAGACTTGAAGCCCAAACATCAGTTTGAGAAGAGAGACTTGAAGCCCAAACAGAAGACTGAGAAGATAGACATTAAGCCCAAACATCAGACTGAGAAAAGAGACTTGAAGCCCAAACATCAGACTGAGAAAAGAGACTTAAAGCCCGAACATAAGACTGAGGAGAGAGACTTTAAGCCCAAACATCAGACTGAGAAAATAGACTTAAAGCCCGAACATAAGACTGAGGAGAGAGACTTGAAGCCCAAACATCAGACTGAGAAAAGAGACTTAAAGCCCGAACATCAGACTGAGAAGAGAGACTTGAAGCCCGAACATCAGACTGAGAAGAGAGACTTTAAGCCCAAACATCAGACTGAGAAAAGAGACTTGAAGCCCAAACATCAGACTGAGAAGAGAGACTTGAAGCCCAAACATCAGACTGAGAAGAGAGACTTAAAGCCCAAACATCAGACTGAGAAGAAAGACTTGAAGCCCAAACATCAGACTGAGAAGAGAGACTTGAAGCCCAAACAGCAGACTGAGAAGAGAGACTTGAAGCCGAAACATCAGACTAAGAAGAGAGACTTAAAGCCCAAACATCAGACTGAGAAGAGAGACTTGAAGCCAAAACATCAGACTGAGAAAAGAGACTTAAAGCCCAAACATCAGACTGAGAAGAGAGACTTGAAGCCCAAACATAAGACTGAGAAGAGAGACTTGAAGCCCAAACATCAGACTGAGAAGAGAGACTTCAAGCCCAAACATCAGACTGAGAAAAGAGACTTAAAGCCCGAACATAAGACTGAGGAGAGAGACTTGAAGCCCAAACATCAGTTTGAGAAGAGAGACTTGAAGCCCAAACATCACACTGAGAAAAGAGACTTTAAGCCCGAACATCAGACTGAGAAGAGAGACTTGAAGCCCAAACATCAGACTGAGAACAGAGACTTGAAGCCCAAACATCACACTGAGAAAAGAGACTTAGAGCACGAACATAAGACTGAGAAGAGAGACTTGAAGCACAAACATCAGACTGAGAAGAGAGACTTGAAGCCCAAACATCAGACTGAGAAGAGAGACTTGAAGCCAAAACAGCAGACTGAGAAGAGAGACTTTAAGCCCAAACATCAGACTGAGAAGAAAGACTTGAAGCCCAAACATCAGACTGAGAAAAGAGACTTAAAGCCCGAACATAAGACTGAGAAGAGAGACTTGAAGCTAAAACATCAGACTGAGAAGAGAGACTTAAAGCCCAAACATCAGACTGAGAAAAGAGACTTAAAGCCCGAACATCAGACTGAGAAGAGAGACTTGAAGCCCAAACATCAGACTGAGAAGAGAGACTTGAAGCCCAAACATCAGACTGAGAAAAGAGACTTAAAGCCCGAACATAAGACTGAGGAGAGAGACTTGAAGCTAAAACATCATACTGAGAAGAGAGACTTGAAGCCCAAACATCAGACTGAGAAAAGAGACTTGAAGCCCGAACATCAGACTGAGAAGAGAGACTTGAAGCCAAAACATCAGACTGAGAAGAGAGACTTTAAGCCCAAACATCAGACTGAGAAGAAAGACTTGAAGCCCAAACATCAGACTGAGAAGAGAGACTTGAAGCCCAAACATCAGACTGAGAAAAGAGACTTTAAGCCCAAACATCAGACTGAGAAGAGAGACTTAAAGCCCAAACATAAGACTGAGAAGAGAGACTTTAAGCCCAAACATCAGACTGAGAAGAGAGACTTGAAGCCCAAACATAAGACTGAGAAGAGAGACTTGAAGCCCAAACATCAGACTGAGAAGAGAGACTTGAAGCCTAAACATCAGATTTAGAAGAGAGACTTGAAGCCAAAACAGAAGACTGAGAAGATAGACATGAAGCCAAAACAGCAGACTGAGAAGAGAGACTTGAAGCCGAAACATCAGACTAAGAAGAGAGACTTCAAGCCCAAACATCAGACTGAGAAAAGAGACTTATAGCCCGAACATAAGACTGAGGAGAGAGACTTGAAGCCCAAACATCAGACTGAGAAGAGAGACTTTAAGCCCAAACATCAGACTGAGAAGAAGAGACTTGAAGCCCAAACATCAGACTGAGAAGAGAGACTTGAAGCCCAAACATCAGACTGAGAAAAGAGACTTTAAGCCCAAACATCAGACTGAGAAGAGAGACTTGAAGCCCAAACATCAGACTGAGAAGAGAGACTTGAAGCCCAAACATCAGACTGAGAAGAGAGACTTTAAGCCAAAACATCAGACTGAGAAGAGAGACTTTAAGCCCAAACATCAGACTGAGAAAAGAGACTTAAAGCCCGAACATAAGATTGAGAAGAGAGACTTGAAGCCAAAACATCAGACTGAGAAGAGAGACTTGAAGCCCAAACATCAGACTGAGAAGAGAGACTTGAAGCCCAAACATAAGACTGAGAAGAGAGACTTGAAGCCGAAACATCAGACTAAGAAGAGAGACTTCAAGCCCAAACATCAGACTGAGAAAAGAGACTTAAAGCCCAAACATCAGACTGAGAAGAAAGACTTGAAGCCCAAACATCAGACTGAGAAAAGAGACTTGAAGCCCAAACATCAGACTGAGAAGAGAGACTTGAAGCTCAAACATCAGACTTAGAAGAGAGACTTTAAGCCCAAACATCAGACTGAGAAAAGAGACTTTAAGCCCGAACATCAGACTGAGAAGAAAGACTTGAAGCCCAAACATCAGACTGAGAAGAGAGACTTAAAGCCCAAACATCAGACTGAGAAGAGAGACTTGAAGCCCAAACATCAGACTGAGAAGAGAGACTTGAAGCCCAAACATCAGACTGAGAAAAGAGACTTTAAGCCCGAACATCAGACTGAGAAGAGAGACTTGAAGCCCAAACATAAGACTGAGAAGAGAGACTTGAAGCCCAAACATCAGACTGAGAAGAGAGACTTAAAGCCCGAACATAAGACTGAGGAGAGAGACTTGAAGCAAAAACATGAGACTGAGAAGAGAGACTTGAAGCCGAAACATCAGACTAAGAAGAGAGACTTCAAGCCCAAACATCAGACTGAGAAAAGAGACTTTAAGCCCGAACATAAGACTGAGGAGAGAGACTTGAAGCCCAAACATCAGACTGAGAAGAGAGACTTTAAGCCCAAACATCAGACTGAGAAAAGAGACTTTAAGCCCGAACATCAGACTGAGAAGAGAGACTTGAAGCCCAAACATAAGACTGAGAAGAGAGACTTGAAGCCCAAACATCAGACTGAGAAAAGAGACTTAAAGCACGAACATAAGACTAAGAAGAGAGACTTGAAGCCCAAACATCAGACTGAGAAGAGAGACTTGAAGCCCAAACATCAGACTGAGAAGAGAGACTTGAAGCCAAAACAGAAGACTGAGAAGAGAGACTTTAAGCCCAAACATCAGACTGAGAAGAGAGACTTGAAGCCAAAACATCAGACTGAGAAAAGAGACTTGAAGCCCGAACATAAGATTGAGGAGAGAGACTTGAAGCTAAAACATCAGACTGAGAAGAGAGACTTAAAGCCCAAACATCAGACTGAGAAAAGAGACTTAAAGCCCGAACATCAGACTGAGAAGAAAGACTTGAAGCCCAAACATAAGACTGAGAAGAAAGACTTGAAGCCCAAACATCAGACTGAGAAGAGAGACTTGAAGCACGAACATAAGACTAAGGAGAGAGACTTGAAGCTAAAACATCATACTGAGAAGAGAGACTTTAAGCCCAAAAATCAGACTGAGAAGAGAGACTTTAAGCCCAAACATCAGACTGAGAAGAAAGACTTGAAGCCCAAACATCAGACTGAGAAAAGAGACTTGAAGCCCAAACATCACACTGAGAAAAGAGACTTTAAGCCCGAACATCAGACTGAGAAGAGAGACTTAAAGCCGAAACATAAGACTGAGAAAAAAGACTTCAACCCCAAACATCAGACTGAGAAAAGAGACTTTGAGCCCGAACATAAGACTGAAGAGAGCGACTTGAAGCGAAAACATCAGACTGATAAGAGAGACTTGAACCCTTAACATCAGTTTTAGAAGAGAGACTTGAAGCCAAAACAGAAGACTGAGAAGATAGACACGAAGCACAAAACAGCAGACTGAGAAAAGAGACTTGGAGCCAGAACATCAAACTAAGAAGAGAGACTTCAAGCCCAAACATCAGACTGAGAAAAGAGACTTATAGCCCGAACATAAGACTGAGGAGAGATACTTAAAGCCCAAACATCAGTTTGAGAAGAGAGACTTTAAGCCCAAACATCAGACTGAGAAGAGAGAACTTGAAGCCAAACATCAGACTGAGAAAAGAGACTTTAAGCCCAAAAATTAGACTGAGAAAAGGAACTTTAAGCCCGGACAACAGACTGAGAAGAAAGACTTCAAACTCAAACAAAAGACTGAGAAGAGAGACTTGAAGCCCAAACATCAGTTTGAGAAGAAAGACTTTAAGCCAAAACATCACACTGAGAAAAGAGACTTTAAGCCCGAACATCAGACTGAGAAGAGAGACTTGAAGCCAACACATAAGACTGAGAACAAAGACTTTAACCCCAAACATCAGACTGAGAAAAGAGACTTAGAGCACGAACATAAGACTTAAGAGAGAGACTTGAAGCAAAAACATGAGACTGAGAAGAGAGACTTGAAGCCATAACATCAGACAGAGAAGAGAGACTTGAAGCCAAAATAGAAGACTGATAGGAGAGACTCTAAGAGGAAACATCAGACTGAGAAGAAAGACTTGAAGCCCAAACATCAGACTGAAAAAAGAGACTTAAAGCCCGAACATAAGATTGAGGAGAGAGACTTGAAGCTAAAACATCAGACTGAGAAGAGTGACTTAAAGCCCAAACATCAGACTGAGAAAAGAGACTTAAAGCCCGAACATCAGACTGAGAAGAGAGACTTGAAGCCCACACATCAGACTGAGAATAATAATAATAATAATGTTTACGCTTTATTAAGGTCACAAAGACCAGAACTTTCAGCATTTTAATGTTTAACAGGAATGGAGGAAATAACAACGAGGTAATGGCGGCCATAGAAGGCCTTTTCCATTACGCGCGCGAGCCAGTTTCCGCCACCCGGCCTCCAGGTTGCTGGATTACAAGCGCACGCAACTACGCTCGAAACTTGAAGCCCAAATATTACACTGAGAAAAGAGACTTGAAGCCCGAACATCAGACTGAGAAGAGAGACTTAAAGCCCAAACATCAGACTCAGAAAAAAAGACTTCAAGCCCAAACATCAGACTGAGAAAAGAGACTTTGAGCACGAACATAAGACTGAAGAGAGCGACTTGAAGCGAAAACATCAGACTGATAAGAGAGACTTGAACCCTTAACATCAATTTTAGAAGAGAGACTTGAAGCCAAAACAGAAGACTGAGAAGATAGACACGAAGCACAAAACAGCAGACTGAGAAAAGAGACTTGGAGCCAGAACATCAAACTAAGAAGAGAGACTTCAAGCCCAAACATCAAACTGAGAAAAGAGACTTATAGCCCGAACATAAGACTGAGGAGAGAGACTTTAAGCCCAAACATCAGTTTGAGAAGAGAGACTTGAAGCCCAAAAATCACGACTGAGAAGAATAAACTTTAAGCCCGAACAACAGACTGAGAAAGAGACTTAAACTCAAACAAAAAGACTGAGAAGAGAGACTTTAAGCCCAAACATCAGACTGAAAAGAAAGACTTCAAGCCCAAACATCAGACTGAGAAGAGAGACTTGAAGCCCAAATATTACACTGAGAAAAGAGACTTTAAGCCCGAACATCAGACTGAGAAGAGAGACTTAAAGCCGAAACATAAGACTCAGAAAAAAAGACTTCAAGCCCAAACATCAGACTGAGAAAAGAGACTTTGAGCACGAACATAAGACTGAAGAGAGCGACTTGAAGCGAAAACATCAGACTGATAAGAGAGACTTGAACCCTTAACATCAGTTTTAGAAGAGAGACTTGAAGCCAAAACAGAAGACTGAGAAGATAGACACGAAGCACAAAACAGCAGACTGAGAAAAGAGACTTGGAGCCAGAACATCAAACTAAGAAGAGAGACTTCAAGCCCAAACATCAAACTGAGAAAAGAGACTTCTAGCCCGAACATAAGACTGAGGAGAAGAACTTCGAAGCAAACATCAGACTGAGAAAAGAGACTTTAAGCCCAAAAATTAGACTGAGAAAAGGAACTTTAAGCCCGAACAACAGACTGAGAAGAGAGACTTGAAGCCAAAACAGCAGACTGAGAAGAGAGACCTGAAGCCCGAACATCAGACTGAGAAAAGAGACTTAAAGCCCGAACATAAGACTGAGGAGAGAGACTTTAAGCTAAAACATCAGACTGAGAAGAGAGACTTGAAGCCTAAACATCAGTTTGAGAAGAGAGACTTGAGCCAAACAGCAGACTGAGAAGATAGACTAAGGCCTCAAACATCAGACTGAGAAGAGAGACTTCAAGCCCGAACATAAGACTGAGAAGAGAGACTTGAAGACCAAAGCATCAGACTTAAGAAGAGAGACTTAAAGCCCAAACATAAGACTGAGAAGATAGACATCAAGGCATAAACATCAGAATGAGAAGAAAGACTTGAAGCCAAAATAGAAGACTAATAAGAGAGACTTTAAGCCCAAACATCAGACTGAGAAGAAAGACTTGAAGCCCAAACATCAGACTGAGAAAAGAGACTTAAAGCCCGAACATAAGACTGAGGAGAAAGACTTGAAGCTTAAACATCAGACTGAGAAGAGAGACTTGAAGCCTAAACATCAGACTGAGAAGAAAGACTTGAAGCCCAAACATAAGACTGAGGAGAAGAGACTTAAAGCCCGAACATCAAGATTGAGGAGAAAGACTTTAAGCTAAAACTCAGACTGAGAAAAAAGACCAAAGCCGGAACATTAGACTGAGGAGAGCGACTTGAAGCTAAAACATCAGACTGAGAAAAGAGACTTGAAGCCCAAACATCAGACTGAGAAAAGAGACTTAAAGCCCGAACATAAGACTGAGGAGAGAGACTTGAAGCTCAAACATCAGTTTGAGAAGAGAGACATTGAAGCCCAAACAGCAGACTGAGAAGATAGACATTGAAGCCAAAACAGCAGACTGAGAAGAGAGACTTGAAGCCCAAACATCAGACTGACAAAGAGAGACTTGAAGCCCAAACATCAGACTGAGAAAAGAGACTTAAAGCCCGAAAATAAGATTGAGGAGAGAGACTTTAAGCTAAAACATCAGACTGAGAAGAGAGACTTAAAGCCCAAACATCAGACTGAGAAAAAAGACTTAAAGCCCGAACATAAGACTGAGGAGAGAGACTTGAAGCCAAAACATCAGACTGAGAAGAGAGACTTGAAGCCCAAACATCAGACTGAGAAGAAAGACTTAAAGCCCAAACATCAGACTGAGAAAAGAGACTTGAAGCCCAAACATCAGACTGAGAAGAGAGACTTGAAGCCAAAACATCAGACTGAGAAGAGAGACTTGAAGCCCAAACAGCAGACTGAGAAGAGAGACTTGAAGCCCAAACATCAGACTGAAAGGAAAGACTTGAAGCGCAAACATCAGACTGAGAAAAGAGACTTAAAGCCCGAACATAAGATTGAGGAGAGAGACTTGAAGCTAAAACATCAGACTGAGAAGAGAGACTTGAAGCCCAAACATCAGTTTGAGAAGAGAGACTTGAAGCCCAAACAGAAGACTGAGAAGAGAGACTTTAAGCCCAAACATCAGACTGAGAAAGAAGACTTGAAGCCCAAACATCAGACTGAGAAGAGAGACTTGAAGCCCAAACATTAGACTGAGAAAAGAGACTTTAAGCCCGAACATCAGACTGAGAAGAGAGACTTGAAGCCCAAACATCAGACTGAGAAGAAAGACTTGAAGCGCAAACATCAGACTGAGAAGAGAGACTTAAAGCCCAAACATCACACTGAGAAAAGAGACTTGAAGCCCGAACATCAGACTGAGAAGAGAGACTTGAAGCTCAAACAGAAGACTGAGAAGAGAGACTTTAAGCCCAAACATCAGACTGAGAAGAAAGACTTGAAGCTCAAACATCAGACTGAGAATAGAGACTTAAAGCCCGAACATAAGATTGAGGAGAGAGACTTGAAGCCAAAACATCAGACTGAGAAGAGAGACTTAAAGCCCAAACATCAGACTGAGAAAAGAGACATTAAGCCAAAACAGCAGACTGAGAAGAGAGACTTTAAGCCCAAACATCAGACTGAGAAAAGAGACTTAAAGCCCGAACATAAGACTAAGGAGAGAGACTTGAAGCTAAAACATCAGACTGAGAAGAGAGACTTGAAGCCCAAACATCAGACTCAGAAAAGAGACCTAAAGCCCAAACATCAGTTTGAGAAGAGAGACATTAAGCCCAAACAGAAGACTGAGAAGATAGACATTAAGCCAAAACAGCAGACTGAGAAGAGAGACTTTAAGCCCAAACATCAGACTGAGAAGAAAGACTTGAAGCGCAAACATCAGACTGAGAAAAGTCACTGAAAGCCCGAACATAAGATTGAGGAGAGAGACTTGAAGCTAAAACCTTAGACTGAGAAGAGAGACTTGAAGCCCAAACATCAGACTGAGAAAAGAGACGTAAAGCCCGAACATAAGACTGAGGAGAGAGACTTGAAGCCCAAACATCAGTTTGAGAAGAGAGACATTAAGCCCAAACAGAAGACTGAGAAGATAGACATTAAGCCAAAACAGCAGACTGAGAAGAGAGACTTGAAGCCCAAACATCAGACTGAGAAGAGAGACTTGAAGCCCAAACATCAGACTGAGAAAAGAGACTTAAAGCCCGAACATAAGATTGAGGAGAGAGACTTGAAGCTAAAACATCAGACTGAGAAGAGAGACTTCAAGCCCAAACATCAGACTGAGAAAAAAGACTTAAAGCCCGAACATAAGACTGAGAAGAGCGACTTGAAGCAAAAACATCAGACTGAGAAAAGAGACTTGAAGCCCAAACATCAGTTTGAGAAGAGAGACTTAAGCCCAAACAGAAGACTGAGAAGATAGACATTAAGCCAAAACAGCAGACTGAGAAGAGAGACTTTAAGCCCAAACATCAGACTGAGAAGAAAGACTTGAAGCCCAAACATCATACTGAGAAAAGAGACTTAAAGCCCGAACATAAGATTGAGGAGAGAGACTTGAAGCTAAAACATCATACTGAGAAGAGAGACTTGAAGCCCAAACATCAGTTTGAGAAGAGAGACTTGAAGCTCAAACAGAAGACTGAGAAGATAGACATTAAGCCAAAACAGCAGACTGAGAAGAGAGACTTTAAGCCCGAACATCAGACTTAGAAGACAGACTTGAAGCCCAATCATCAGACTGAGAAGAAAGACATTGAGCGCAAACATCAGACTGAGAAGAGAGACTTGAAGCCCAAACATCACGCTGAGAAACGAGACTTTAAGCCCGAACATAGGACTGAGAAGAGAGACTTGAAGCTCAAATATGAAGACTGAGAAGGGAGACTTTAAGCCCAAACATCCGACTGAGAAGAAAGACTTGAAGATCAAACAACAGACTGAGAAAAAAGAGATTTAAAGCCCGAACATAAGACTGAGGAGAGAGACTTGAAGCTTAAACATCAGACTGAGAAAAGAGACTTAAAGCCCAAACATCACACTGAGAAAAGAGACTTTAAGCCCGAACATAAGACTGAGGAGAGAGACTTGAAGCTCAAATATGAAGACTGAAGAAGAGAGACTTTAAGCCCAAACATCCGACTGAGAAGAAAGACTTGAAGATCAAACAACAGACTGAGAAAAAAGAGATTTAAAGCCCGAACATAAGACTGAGGAGAGAGACTTGAAGCTTAAACATCAGACTGAGAAGAGAGACTTGAAGCCCAAATATCACGCTGAGAAACGAGACTTTAAGCCCGAACATAGGACTGAGAAGAGAGACTTGAAGCTCAAATTGAAGACGAAGAAGGGAGACTTTAAGCCCAAACATCCGACTGAGAAGAAAGACTTGAAGCTCAAACAACAGACTGAGAAAAAGAGATTTAAAGCCCGAACATAAGATTGAGGAGAGAGACTTGAAGCTTAAACATCAGACTGAGAAAAGAGACTTAAAGCCCAAACATCAGACAGAGAAAAGAGACATTAAGCCAAAACAGCAGACTGAGAAGAGAGACTTTAAGCCCAAACATCAGACTGAGAAAAGAGACTTAAAGCCCGAACATAAGACTAAGGAGAGAGACTTGAAGCAAAAACATCAGACTGAGAAGAGAGACTTGAAGGCCAAACATCAGTTTGAGAAGAGAGACATTAAGCCCAAACAGAAGACTGAGAAGATAGACATTAAGCCAAAACAGCAGACTGAGAAGAGAGACTTTAAGCCCAAACATCAGACTGACAAGAAATACTTGAAGCGCAAACATCATACTGAGAAAAGACACTTAAAGCCCGAACATAAGATTGAGGAGAGAGACTTGAAGCTAAAACATCATACTGAGAAGAGAGACTTGAAGCCCAAACATCAGTTTGAGAAGAGAGACTTGAAGCTCAAACAGAAGACTGAGAAGAGAGACTTGAAGCCCAAACATCACACTGAGAAAAGAGACTTTAAGCCCGAACATCAGACTTAGAAGACAGACTTGAAGCCCAATCATCAGACTGAGAAGAAAGACATTGAGCGCAAACATCAGACTGAGAAGAGAGACTTGAAGCCCAAACATCACGCTGAGAAACGAGACTTTAAGCCCGAACATAGGACTGAGAAGAGAGACTTGAAGCTTAAATTGAAGACTAAGTAGAGAGACTTAAAGCCAAAACATCAGACAGAGAAAAGAGACATTAAGCCAAAACAGCAGACTGAGAAGAGAGACTTTAAGCCCAAACATCAGACTGAGAAGAGAGACTTGAAGCTCAAATATGAAGACTGAAGAAGGGAGACTTTAAGCCCAAACATCCGACTGAGAAGAAAGACTTGAAGATCAAACAACAGACTGAGAAAAAAGAGATTTAAAGCCCGAACATAAGATTGAGGAGAGAGACTTGAAGCTTAAACATCAGACTGAGAAGAGAGACTTGAAGCCCAAACATCACGCTGAGAAACGAGACTTTAAGCCCGAACATAGGACTGAGAAGAGAGACTTGAAGCTCAAATTGAAGACGAAGAAGGGAGACTTTAAGCCCAAACATCAGACTGAGAAGAAAGACTTGAAGATCAAACAAAAGACTGAGAATAGAGACTTAAAGCCCGAACATAAGATTGAGAAGAGAGACTTGAAGCTCAAACATCAGACTGAGAAAAGAGACTTAAAGCCCAAACATCAGACTGAGAAGAGAGACTTGAAGCCCAAACAGCAGACTGAGAAGAGAGACTTTAAGCCCAAACATCAGACTGAGAAAAGAGACTTAAAGCCCGAACATAAGACTGAGAAGAGAGACTTGAAGCCCAAACATCAGACTGAGAAGAGAGACTTGAAGGCCAAACATCAGTTTGAGAAGAGAGACATTAAGCCCAAACAGAAGACTGAGAAGATAGACATTAAGCCAAAACAGCAGACTGAGAAGAGAGACTTTAAGCCCAAACATCAGACTGACAAGAAAGACTTGAAGCGCAAACATCATACTGAGAAAAGACACTTAAAGCCCGAACATAAGATTGAGGAGAGAGACTTGAAGCTAAAACATCATACTGAGAAGAGAGACTTGAAGCCCAAACATCAGTTTGAGAAGAGAGACTTGAAGCTCAAACAGAAGACTGAGAAGAGAGACTTGAAGCCCAAACATCACACTGAAAAAAGAGACTTTAAGCCCGAACATCAGACTTAGAAGACAGACTTGAAGCCCAATCATCAGACTGAGAAGAAAGACATTGAGCGCAAACATCAGACTGAGAAGAGAGACTTGAAGCCCAAACATCACGCTGAGAAACGAGACTTTAAGCCCGAACATAGGACTGAGAAGAGAGACTTGAAGCTTAAATTGAAGACTAAGTAGAGAGACTTAAAGCCAAAACATCAGACAGAGAAAAGAGACATTAAGCCAAAACAGCAGACTGAGAAGAGAGACTTTAAGCCCAAACATCAGACTGAGAAAAGAGACTTAAAGCCCGAACATAAGACTAAGGAGAGAGACTTGAAGCAAAAACATCAGACTGAGAAGAGAGACTTGAAGGCCAAACATCAGTTTTAGAAGAGAGACATTAAGCCCAAACAGAAGACTGAGAAGATAGACATTAAGCCAAAACAGCAGACTGAGATGAGAGACTTTAAGCCCAAACATCAGACTGACAAGAAATACTTGAAGCGCAAACATCATACTGAGAAAAGACACTTAAAGCCCGAACATAAGATTGAGGAGAGAGACTTGAAGCTAAAACATCATACTGAGAAGAGAGACTTGAAGCCCAAACATCAGTTTGAGAAGAGAGACTTGAAGCTCAAACAGAAGACTGAGAAGAGAGACTTGAAGCCCAAACATCACACTGAAAAAAGAGACTTTAAGCCCGAACATCAGACTTAGAAGACAGACTTGAAGCCCAATCATCAGACTGAGAAGAAAGACATTGAGCGCAAACATCAGACTGAGAAGAGAGACTTGAAGCCCAAACATCACGCTGAGAAACGAGACTTTAAGCCCGAACATAGGACTGAGAAGAGAGACTTGAAGCTCAAATTGAAGACTAAGAAGGGAGCCTTTAAGCCCAAACATCCGACTGAGAAGAAAGACTTGAAGCTCAAACAACAGACTGAGAAAAAGAGATTTAAAGCCCGAACATAAGATTGAGGAGAGAGACTTGAAGCTAAAACATCAGACTGAGAAGAGAGACTTGAAGCCCAAACATCAGTTTGAGAAGAGAGACTTGAAGCTCAAACAGAAGACTGAGAAGAGAGACTTGAAGCCCAAACATCACACTGAGAAAAGAGACTTTAAGCCCGAACATCAGACTTAGAAGAGAGACTTGAAGCCCAATCATCAGACTGAGAAGAAAGACATTGAGCGCAAACATCAGACTGAGAAGAGAGACTTGAAGCCCAAACATCACGCTGAGAAACGAGACTTTAAGCCCGAACATAGGACTGAGAAGAGAGACTTGAAGCTCAAATTGAAGACTAAGAAGGGAGCCTTTAAGCCCAAACATCAGACTGAGAAAAGAGACTTAAAGCCCGAACATAAGACTAAGGAGAGAGACTTGAAGCAAAAACATCAGACTGAGAAGAGAGACTTGAAGGCCAAACATCAGTTTGAGAAGAGAGACATTAAGCCCAAACAGAAGACTGAGAAGATAGACATTAAGCCAAAACAGCAGACTGAGAAGAGAGACTTTAAGCCCAAACATCAGACTGACAAGAAATACTTGAAGCGCAAACATCATACTGAGAAAAGACACTTAAAGCCCGAACATAAGATTGAGGAGAGAGACTTGAAGCTAAAACATCATACTGAGAAGAGAGACTTGAAGCCCAAACATCAGTTTGAGAAGAGAGACTTGAAGCTCAAACAGAAGACTGAGAAGAGAGACTTGAAGCCCAAACATCACACTGAAAAAAGAGACTTTAAGCCCGAACATCAGACTTAGAAGACAGACTTGAAGCCCAATCATCAGACTGAGAAGAAAGACATTGAGCGCAAACATCAGACTGAGAAGAGAGACTTGAAGCCCAAACATCACGCTGAGAAACGAGACTTTAAGCCCGAACATAGGACTGAGAAGAGAGACTTGAAGCTTAAATTGAAGACTAAGTAGAGAGACTTAAAGCCAAAACATCAGACAGAGAAAAGAGACATTAAGCCAAAACAGCAGACTGAGAAGAGAGACTTTAAGCCCAAACATCAGACTGAGAAAAGAGACTTAAAGCCCGAACATAAGACTAAGGAGAGAGACTTGAAGCAAAAACATCAGACTGAGAAGAGAGACTTGAAGGCCAAACATCAGTTTTAGAAGAGAGACATTAAGCCCAAACAGAAGACTGAGAAGATAGACATTAAGCCAAAACAGCAGACTGAGATGAGAGACTTTAAGCCCAAACATCAGACTGACAAGAAATACTTGAAGCGCAAACATCATACTGAGAAAAGACACTTAAAGCCCGAACATAAGATTGAGGAGAGAGACTTGAAGCTAAAACATCATACTGAGAAGAGAGACTTGAAGCCCAAACATCAGTTTGAGAAGAGAGACTTGAAGCTCAAACAGAAGACTGAGAAGAGAGACTTGAAGCCCAAACATCAGACTGAGAAAGAGACTTTAAGCCCGAACATCAGACTTAGAAGACAGACTTGAAGCCCAATCATCAGACTGAGAAGAAAGACATTGAGCGCAAACATCAGACTGAGAAGAGAGACTTGAAGCCCAAACATCACGCTGAGAAACGAGACTTTAAGCCCGAACATAGGACTGAGAAGAGAGACTTGAAGCTTAAATTGAAGACTAAGTAGAGAGACTTAAAGCCAAAACATCAGACAGAGAAAAGAGACATTAAGCCAAAACAGCAGACTGAGAAGAGAGACTTTAAGCCCAAACATCAGACTGAGAAAAGAGACTTAAAGCCCGAACATAAGACTAAGGAGAGAGACTTGAAGCAAAAACATCAGACTGAGAAGAGAGACTTGAAGGCCAAACATCAGTTTTAGAAGAGAGACATTAAGCCCAAACAGAAGACTGAGAAGATAGACATTAAGCCAAAACAGCAGACTGAGATGAGAGACTTTAAGCCCAAACATCAGACTGACAAGAAATACTTGAAGCGCAAACATCATACTGAGAAAAGACACTTAAAGCCCGAACATAAGATTGAGGAGAGAGACTTGAAGCTAAAACATCATACTGAGAAGAGAGACTTGAAGCCCAAACATCAGTTTGAGAAGAGAGACTTGAAGCTCAAACAGAAGACTGAGAAGAGAGACTTGAAGCCCAAACATCACACTGAGAAAAGAGACTTTAAGCCCGAACATCAGACTTAGAAGACAGACTTGAAGCCCAATCATCAGACTGAGAAGAAAGACTTGAAGCCCAAACATCAGACTGAGAAGAGAGACTTTAAGCCCAAACAGCAGACTGAGAAGATAGACATTGAAGCCAAAACAGCAGACTGAGAAGAGAGACTTTAAGCCCAAACATCAGACTGAGAAGAAAGACTTGAAGCGCAAACATCAGACTGAGAAAAGAGACTTAAAGCCCGAACATAAGATTGAGGAGAGAGACTTGAAGCTAAAACATCAGACTGAGAAGAGAGACTTGAAGCCCAAACATCAGTTTGAGAAGAGAGACTTGAAGCTCAAACAGAAGACTGAGAAGAGAGACTTGAAGCCCAAACATCACACTGAGAAAAGAGACTTTAAGCCCGAACATCAGACTTAGAAGACAGACTTGAAGCCCAATCATCAGACTGAGAAGAAAGACATTGAGCGCAAACATCAGACTGAGAAGAGAGACTTGAAGCCCAAACATCACGCTGAGAAACGAGACTTTAAGCCCGAACATAGGACTGAGAAGAGAGACTTGAAGCTTAAACATGAAGACTGAGTAGAGAGACTTAAAGCCCAAACATCAGACTGAGAAAAGAGACATTAAG
This sequence comes from Proteocephalus fallax, assembly GCA_028672205.1. Lineage (NCBI taxonomy): Eukaryota > Metazoa > Platyhelminthes > Cestoda > Proteocephalidea > Proteocephalidae > Proteocephalus > Proteocephalus fallax. Next base: position 19,941 of record JAPUBX010003136.1, read on the forward strand.
CCAAAACAGCAGACTGAGAAGAGAGACTTTAAGCCCAAACATCAGACTGAGAAAAGAGACTTAAAGCCCGAACATAAGACTAAGGAGAGAGACTTGAAGCAAAAACATCAGACTGAGAAGAGAGACTTGAAGGCCAAACATCAGTTTGAGAAGAGAGACATTAAGCCCAAACAGAAGACTGAGAAGATAGACATTAAGCCAAAACAGCAGACTGAGATGAGAGACTTTAAGCCCAAACATCAGACTGACAAGAAATACTTGAAGCGCAAACATCATACTGAGAAAAGACACTTAAAGCCCGAACATAAGATTGAGGAGAGAGACTTGAAGCTAAAACATCATACTGAGAAGAGAGACTTGAAGCCCAAACATCAGTTTGAGAAGAGAGACTTGAAGCTCAAACAGAAGACTGAGAAGAGAGACTTGAAGCCCAAACATCACACTGAGAAAAGAGACTTTAAGCCCGAACATCAGACTTAGAAGACAGACTTGAAGCCCAATCATCAGACTGAGAAGAAAGACATTGAGCGCAAACATCAGACTGAGAAGAGAGACTTGAAGCCCAAACATCACGCTGAGAAACGAGACTTTAAGCCCGAACATAGGACTGAGAAGAGAGACTTGAAGCTCAAATTGAAGACTGAGAAGAGAGACTTTAAGCCCAAACATCAGACTGAGAAGAAAGACTTGAAGCTCAAACATCAGACTGAGAAAAAAGAGATTTAAAGCCCGAACATAAGATTGAGGAGAGAGACTTGAAGCTTAAACATCAGACTGAGAAGAGAGACTTAAAGCCCAAACATCAGACAGAGAAAAGAGACATTAAGCCAAAACAGCAGACTGAGAAGAGAGACTTTAAGCCCAAACATCAGACTGAGAAAAGAGACTTAAAGCCCGAACATAAGACTAAGGAGAGAGACTTGAAGCAAAAACATCAGACTGAGAAGAGAGACTTGAAGGCCAAACATCAGTTTGAGAAGAGAGACATTAAGCCCAAACAGAAGACTGAGAAGATAGACATTAAGCCAAAACAGCAGACTGAGAAGAGAGACTTTAAGCCCAAACATCAGACTGACAAGAAATACTTGAAGCGCAAACATCATACTGAGAAAAGACACTTAAAGCCCGAACATAAGATTGAGGAGAGAGACTTGAAGCTAAAACATCATACTGAGAAGAGAGACTTGAAGCCCAAACATCAGTTTGAGAAGAGAGACTTGAAGCTCAAACAGAAGACTGAGAAGAGAGACTTGAAGCCCAAACATCACACTGAGAAAAGAGACTTTAAGCCCGAACATCAGACTTAGAAGACAGACTTGAAGCCCAATCATCAGACTGAGAAGAAAGACATTGAGCGCAAACATCAGACTGAGAAGAGAGACTTGAAGCCCAAACATCACGCTGAGAAACGAGACTTTAAGCCCGAACATAGGACTGAGAAGAGAGACTTGAAGCTCAAATTGAAGACTAAGAAGGGAGACTTTAAGCCCAAACATCAGACTGAGAAGAAAGACTTGAAGCTCAAACATCAGACTGAGAAAAGAGACTTAAAGCCCGAACATAAGATTGAGAAGAGAGACTTGAAGCCTAAACATCAGACTGAGAAGAAAGACTTAAAGCCCAAACATAAGACTGAGAAGAGAGACTTGAAGCCCAAACAGAAGACTGAGAAGAGAGACTTGAAGCCGAAACATCAGACTGAGAAGAGAGACTTCAAGCCACAAACATCAGACTGAGAAAAGAGACTTAAAGCCCGAACATAAGACTGAGGAGAAAGAGACTTGAATCCCAAATAGAAGACTGAGAAGAGAGACTTTAAGCCTAAACATCAGACTGAGAAGAAAGACTTGAAGCCCAAACATCAGACTGAGTAAAGAGACTTAAAGCCCGAACATAAGATTGAGGAGAAAGACTTGAAGCTAAAACATCAGACTGAGAAGAGAGACTTAAAGCCCAAACATCAGACTGAGAAAAGAGACTTAAAGCCCAAACATAAGACTGAGGAGAGAGACTTGAAGCCATAACATCAGACTGAGAAGAGAGACTTGTAAGCCCAAACAGAAGACTGAGAAGATAGACATGAAGCCAAAACAGCAGACTGAGAAGAGAGACTTCAAGCCAAAACATCAGACTGAGAAAAGAGACTTAAAGCCCGAACATCAGACTGAGGAGAGAGACTTGAAGCCCAAACATCAGACTGAGAAGAGAGACTTGAAGCCCAAACATCAGACTGAGAAGAAAGACTTGAAGCCCAAACATCACACTGAGAAAAAAGACTTGAAGCTAAAACATCAGACTTAGAAGAGAGACTTGAAGCCCAAACATCAGACTGAGAAAAGAGACTTTAAGCCCGAACATAAGACTGAGGAGAGAGACTTGAAGCTAAAACATCAGACTGAGAAGAGAGACTTGAAGCCCAAACATCAGACTGAGAAGAGAGACTTGAAGCCCAAACATCAGACTGAGAAGAGAGACTTCAAGCCCAAACATCAGACTGAGAAAAGAGACTTAAAGCCCGAACATAAGACTGAGGAGAGAGACTTGAAGCCCAAACAGAAGACTGAGAAGAGAGACTTGAAGCCGAAACATCAGACTGAGAAGAGAGACTTCAAGCCACAAACATCAGACTGAGAAAAGAGACTTAAAGCCCGAACATAAGACTGAGAAGAGAGACTTGAAGCCCAAACATCAGACTGAGAAGAGAGACTTGAAGCCCAAACATCAGACTGAGAAAAGAGACTTGAAGCTAAAACATCAGACTGAGAATAGAGACTTAAAGCCAAAACATCAGACTGAGAAGAGAGACTTGAAGCCCAAACATAAGACTGAGGAGAGAGACTTGAAGCCCAAACATCAGACTGAGAAGAGAGACTTGAAGCCCAAACATCAGACTGAGAAGAGAGACTTGAAGCCCAAACATCAGACTGAGAAGAGAGACTTGAAGCCAAAACATCAGACTGAGAAGAGAGACTTAAAGCCCGAACATAAGACTGAGAAGAGAGACTTGAAGCCCAAACAGAAGACTGAGAAGAGAGACTTGAAGCCCAAACATCAGACTGAGAAGAGAGACTTGAAGCCCAAACATCAGACTGAGAAGAGAGACTTAAAGCCCGAACATCAGACTGAGAAGAGAGACTTGAAGCCCAAACATAAGACTGAGAAGAGAGACTTTAAGCCCAAACATCAGACTGAGAAGAGAGACTTGAAGCCCAAACATCAGACTGAGTAAAGAGACTTAAAGCCCGAACATAAGATTGAGGAGAGAGACTTGAAGCTTAAACATCAGACTGAGAAGAGAGACTTAAAGCCCAAACATCAGACTGAGAAAAGAGACTTAAAGCCCAAACATAAGACTGAGAAGAGAGACTTGAAGCCAAAACATCAGACTGAGAAGAGAGACTTGAAGCCCAAACATCAGACTGAGAAAAGAGACTTGAAGCCCAAACATCAGACTGAGAAAAGAGACTTCAAGCCCAAACATCAGACTGAGAAGAGAGACTTGAAGCCCAAACATAAGACTGAGGAGAGAGACTTGAAGCCCAAACATAAGACTGAGAAGAGAGACTTGAAGCCCAAACATCAGACTGAGAAGAGAGACTTCAAGCCCAAACATCAGACTGAGAAGAGAGACTTGAAGCTAAAACATCAGACTGAGAAGAGAGACTTAAAGCCAAAACATCAGACTGAGAAAAGAGACTTTAAGCCCGAACATAAGACTGAGGAGAGAGACTTGAAGCTAAAACATCAGACTGAGAAGAGAGACTTGAAGCCCAAACATCAGTTTGAGAAGAGAGACTTGAAGCCCAAACAGAAGACTGAGAAAAGAGACTTTAAGCCAAAACATCAGACTGAGAAGAGAGACTTGAAGCCGAAACATCAGACTAAGAAGAGAGACTTAAAGCCCGAACATCAGACTGAAGAAGAGAGACTTGAAGCCCAAACATCAGACTGAGAAGAGAGACTTAAAGCCCAAACATCAGACTGAGAAGAAAGACTTCGAGCGCAAACATAAGACTGAGAAGAGAGACTTGAAGCCCAAACATCAGACTGAGAAGAAAGACTTCGAGCCCAAACATCAGACTGAGAAGAGAGACTTGAAGCCCAAACAGCAGACTGAGAAGAAAGACTTCGAGCGCAAACATCAGACTGAGAAGAGAGACTTCGAAGCCAGAACATCAGACTGAGAAGAGAGACTTGAAGCCCAAACATAAGACTGAGAAAAGAGACTTGAAGCCACAAACATCAGACTGAGAAGAGAGACTTAAAGCCCGAACATCAGACTGAGAAGAGAGACTTGAAGCCCAAACATCAGACTGAGAAAAGAGACTTCAAGCCCGAACATAAGATTGAGGAGAGAGACTTGAAGCTAAAGCATCAGACTGAGAAGAGAGACTTAAAGCCCAAACATCAGTTTGAGAAGAGAGACTTGAAGCCCAAACAGAAGACTGAGAAGATAGACATGAAGCCAAAACAGCAGACTGAGAAGAGAGACTTGAAGCCGAAACATCAGACTAAGAAGAGAGACTTCAAGCCCAAACATCAGACTGAGAAAAGAGACTTAAAGCCCGAACATCAGACTGAGGAGAGAGACTTGAAGCCCAAACATCAGACTGAGAAGAAAGACTTCGAGCGCAAACATCAGACTGAGAAGAGAGACTTGAAGCCCAAACATCAGACTGAGAAAAGAGACTTGAAGCCCAAACATAAGACTGAGAAGAGAGACTTGAAGCTAAAACATCAGACTGAGAAGAAAGACTTGAAGCCCAAACATCAGACTGAGAAAAGAGACTTAAAGCCCGAACATAAGACTGAGGAGAGAGACTTGAAGCTAAAACATCAGACTGAGAAGAGAGACTTGAAGCCCAAACATCAGTTTGAGAAGAGAGACTTGAAGCCCAAACATCAGACTGAGAAGATAGACTTTAAGCCCAAACATCAGACTGAGAAGAGAGACTTGAAGCCCAAACATCAGACTGAGAAGAGAGACTTAAAGCCCAAACATCAGACTGAGAAAAGAGACTTAAAGCCCAAACATCAGACTGAGAAGAGAGACTTGAAGCCCAAACAGAAGACTGAGAAGAAAGACATGAAGCCCAAACAGCAGACTGAGAAGAGAGACTTGAAGCCGAAACATCAGACTAAGAAGAGAGACTTGAAGCCCAAACATCAGACTGAGAAAAGAGACTTAAAGCCCGAACATAAGACTGAGGAGAGAGACTTGAAGCCAAAACATCAGACTGAGAAGAGAGACTTAAAGCCCAAACATCAGACTGAGAAAAGAGACTTAAAGCCCGAACATAAGACTGAGGAGAAAGACTTGAAGCTAAAACATCATACTGAGAAGAGAGACTTGAAGCCCAAACATCAGTTTGAGAAAAGAGACTTGAAGCCCAAACAGAAGACTGAGAAGATAGGACATTTAGCCAAAACAGCAGACTGAGAAGAGAGACTTTAAGCCGAAACATCAGACTAAGAAGAGAGACTTCAAGCCCAAACATCAGACTGAGAAAAGAGACTTTAAGCCCGAACATAAGACTGAGGAGAGAGACTTGAAGCCCAAACATCAGACTGAGAAGAGAGACTTAAAGCCCAAACATCAGACTGAGAAAAGAGACTTAAAGCCCGAACATAAGATTGAGAAGAAAGACTTGAAGCTAAAACATCATACTGAGAAGAGAGACTTGAAGCCCAAACATCAGTTTGAGAAGAGAGACTTGAAGCCCAAACAGAAGACTGAGAAGATAGACATGAAGCCAAAACAGCAGACTGAGAAGAGAGACTTGAAGCCGAAACATCAGACTAAGAAGAAAGACTTCAAGCCCCAACATCAGACTGAGAAAAGAGACTTAAAGCCCGAACATAAGACTGAGGAGAGAGACTTGAAGCTAAAACATCAGACTGAGAAGAAAGACTTCGAGCGCAAACATCAGACTGAGAAGAGAGACTTGAAGCTTGAACATAAGACTGAAGAAGAGAGACTTGAAGCCCAAACATCAAACTGAGAAGAAAGACTTAAAGCCCAAACAGAATACTGAGAAGATAGACATGAAGCCAAAACAGCAGACTGAGAAGAGAGACTTGAAGCCGAAACATAAGACTAAGAAGAAAGACTTTAAGCCACAACATCAGACTGAGAAAAGAGACTTAAAGCCTGAACATTAGACTGAGGAAAGAGACTTGAAGCCCAAACATGAGACTGCGAAGAAAGACTTCGAGCGCAAACATCAGACTGAGAAGAGAGACTTGAAGCCCAAACATAAGACTGAGAAGAAAGACTTCGAGCGCAAACATCCGACTGAGAAGAGAGACTTGAAGCCCAAACAGCAGACTGAGAAGAGAGACTTGAAGCCCAAACAGAAGACTGAGAAAAGAGACTTCAAGCCACAACATCAGACTGAGAAAAGAGACTTAAAGCCCGAACATTAGACTGAGAAGAGAGACTTGAAGCCCAAACATCAGACTGAGAAGAAAGACTTCGAGCGCAAACATCAGACTGAGAAGAGAGACTTGAAGCCCAAACATCAGACTGAGAAAAGAGACTTAAAGCCCAAACATAAGATTTAGGAGAGAGACTTGAAGCTAAAGCATCAGACTGAGAAGAGAGACTTAAAGCCCAAACATCAGTTTGAGAAGAGAGACTTGAAGCACAAACAGAAGACTGAGAAGATAGACATGAAGCCAAAACAGCAGACTGAGAAGAGAGACTTGAAGCCGAAACATCAGACTAAGAAGAGAGACTTCAAGCAACAACATCAGACTGAGAAAAGAGACTTAAATCCTTAACATTAGACTGAGGAGAGAGACTTGAAGCCCAAACATGAGACTGCGAAGAAAGACTTCGAGCGAAAACATCAGACTGAGAAGAGAGACTTGAAGCCTGAACATATTACTGAAGAAGAGAGACTTGAAGCCCAAACATCAGACTGAGAAAAGAGACTTGAAGCCCAAACAGCAGACTGAGAAAAGAGACTTGAAGCCCAAACAGAAGACTGAGAAAATAGACTTCAAGCTACAACATCAGACTGAGAAAAGAGACTTAAAGCCCGAACATTAGACTGAGGAGAGAGACTTGAAGCCCAAACATCAGACTGAGAAGAAAGATTTCGAGCGCAAACATCAGACTGAGAAGAGAGACTTGAAGCCCGAACATCAGACTGAGAAAAGAGACTTAAAGCCAAACATAAGATTTAGGATAGAGACTTGAAGCTAAAGCATCAGACTGAGAAGAGAGACTTAAAGCCCAGACATCAGTTTGAGAAGAGAGACTTGAAGCACAAACAGAAGACTGAGAAGATAGACTTCGAGCGCAAACATCAGACTGAGAAGAGAGACTTGAAGCCCGAACATCAGACTGAGAAAAGAGACTTAAAGCCAAACATAAGATTTAGGATAGAGACTTGAAGCTAAAGCATCAGACTGAGAAGAGAGACTTAAAGCCCAGACATCAGTTTGAGAAGAGAGACTTGAAGCTAAAACATCATACTGAGAAGAGAGACTTGAAGCCCAAACATCAGTTTGAGAAGAGAGACTTGAAGCACAAACAGAAGACTAAGAAGATAGACATGAAGCCAAAACAGCAGACTGAGAAGAAAGATTTCGAGCGCAAACATCAGACTGAGAAGAGAGACTTGAAGCCCGAACATCAGACTGAGAAAAGAGACTTAAAGCCAAACATAAGATTTAGGATAGAGACTTGAAGCTAAAGCATCAGACTGAGAAGAGAGACTTAAAGCCCAGACATCAGTTTGAGAAGAGAGACTTGAAGCTAAAACATCATACTGAGAAGAGAGACTTGAAGCCCAAACATCAGTTTGAGAAGAGAGACTTGAAGCACAAACAGAAGACTGAGAAAAGAGACTTAAAGCCAAACATAAGATTTAGGATAGAGACTTGAAGCTAAAGCATCAGACTGAGAAGAGAGACTTAAAGCCCAGACATCAGTTTGAGAAGAGAGACTTGAAGCTAAAACATCATACTGAGAAGAGAGACTTGAAGCCCAAACATCAGTTTGAGAAGAGAGACTTGAAGCACAAACAGAAGACTAAGAAGATAGACATGAAGCCAAAACAGCAGACTGAGAAGAGAGACTTGAATCCGAAACATCAGACTAAGAAGAAAGACTTCAAGCCACAACATCAGACTTTGAAAAGAGACTTAAAGCATGAACATTAGACTGAGGAAAGAGACTTGAAGCACAAACATCAGACTGAGAAGAAAGACTTCAAGCGCAAACATCAGACTGAGAAGAGAGACTTGAAGCTTGAACATATTACTGAAGAAAGAGACTTGAAGCCCAAACATCAAACTGAGAACAGAGACTTAAAGCCCAAACAGAATACTGAGAAGATAGACATGAAGCCAAAACAGCAGACTGAGAAGAGAGACTTGAAGCCGAAACATAAGACTAAGAAGAAAGACTTTAAGCCACATTATCAGACTTAGAAAAGAGACTTAAAGCATGAACATTAGACTGAGGAAAGAGACTTGAAGCCCAAACATGAGACTGCGAAGAAAGACTTCGAGCGCAAACATCAGACTGAGAAGAGAGACTTGAAGCCCAAACATAAGACTA
>JAPUBX010003148.1:0-10149 GCA_028672205.1 Proteocephalus fallax
AATCGGATGTTTGTGGATACGCTGTACACAACAGCTGTTGCACCAACATCAAAAACCGACCAATGGTTCCGCGGGACCTATCGCCAACTTCTGTGTGTGGTGTAAATTGATTGAAATGCACGTACTCTGTAATTTGGTGGACACGCTTTAATCTGTCAATGGCCCGCAATAGTTTGTTTGTAAACAAAAAAGAAGCAATCTGGACGCCGCGGCCACGTTTTCGCATTCCCTTTAATCGTTAAGTGAGTATTTTCGGAGTTTACCTAAGCATTCAACACTTAATTACGCCTCTGTATCTATTCTGAACTGTGTGAAGATGGCTTGGAAGGTTGGTTATTTAATAAGCATCTAAAGTTTTTGTTTGTTTAATTTCTCCAACACGTAACAGCCGTAAACAAAGCTCCCACTTCGTTGGCCAATAACGGCGGTGTGCAGCAAACAACAGCGCAATCCCATTCATTTTTAACCATTCCGCGTCAAGCCTTCAATTCACGAATAGCGTTACACTCCTCAAATACGCGGACGACATGAATTTATGCAATGCCTGCAGGACGAACGGGCATTCCCAAAAGCTCGGACAGGCAGCAACCGAGGTACTCGAGTGGTCTTCAGTGAATGGCTCTCTGCTGAAAGCGTCCAAATTCATCGCAATTACGTTTTCTATGAGAAGAGATGTTGACACTCAGGAAATCGCTTCATTCAATAAGTATTATTTTTAAGAATAAACATGTCTACTCCGACGCAGACAGAGAACACGCCATGTAGCGGATTTTGTGTTCCTCGATCAGGATCACTCAAGGACCATAAGTGAAATTGATGGTCAAGTTCGCACAGTACGTCGGTTTTTACTTTTGTAATATAGTAAAAAGAACTTTAAAAGAATACGCCCAAATCATGACGACAAACGTATGTTACGAGGCGTTTGCAATCTGTCGTTTCGCTGTCCTATTCTGAATATTCCAAGAATAATTTACGGTGGTTGGACGAAATGGACTAGTCCTCCGCTTTGTTCTCGCGGTCTGAGACTTGATTGCCATACTCCTGTAGCTCACCGCATCGTCCTCGGCTGACATTGTGGGAGCTTAAGCGGCTGCTGCGAAAGCGGAAAAAACCTGTCTCGCAATGCAGGTTCCGACCAGAGTACTACGTTGTTTGCCCTGCCTTCAACTGCGAATGCTACACCATGTTGGTCAGCCAGGCAGCACCGATTCTGATGTCGTTTAGCGTCAGGGCGGTCATCTTGGCTTCCTGCCGCTAGTCAGTAGGTATCTGAGCGCCGCATGGGATCCCGTTATAGATCTCTTTTAGTCGAGCAATCTGGGTTGTTTATCGTTTTTCCCGCCTATCTGCACCACGTTTAGTCCGTCTGTCAGCAGTGTTCTACGGGCGTTGGCCGCTGCCGCGTGCGAATCGAGTTTCACGAAGACACCAAAGGCTTTTCGATGCCCGGAGACATAGCAGACTCCGCGACCAAAGGTGCTACTCAAGCCCGACACCCCATACACCATCAAGCACGCACGCACTCACAGGTGTTCTGTATCTAATCATCAAGACAACCCTATTGGTGAATACGACGGGGGAGGCGAATTTTGTCTGACCCCTGCATCGTTGCAGGCGACACTATAGCCCAGGGTTTTAGGGCATTCGCGCATAGGGTGAGACCCTGTTTAAGAAATCACAACCGACCCATTCTTAAACGCATGATACCCCGATTTCGTAATGTTTCGAGCGCATCATCAAGTCACAACAGAAACCAACAGCCTGAATTACGCGCGCGTTAAGGCGCACCTCACAGCACTAAGCTGGGCTCTGGTTTGTTGTCTTACGACTTCTCATTCACGTTGACTCACACGCCCTAATATTCTCTGACCGACAATCAAACAGGTTGCAACCGGCAACTGAATGAATTGTATGCATTCAATGGCTGTCGATTGCTGTTTCACTGCTACCCATTGGTTCCTTCTGTGGTTAATACGCCTGTCTATCTATTGTGGGGTCACATGAGTTGGTTTCGCCAAAGACAACAATACGTGAAAGGACTGCCACAAGTATTTAAACGTGCTCGAAGCATTTTACAAACAACGACCTCCATCTGAATTTTTCCGAGGGATAAAAAATGTCAACCATTAAACTCTTTCCATGGTTTGTCTTAATGACTGTGACATTGGGTGTTGAGGCCTGCAAGTCTGAACGTCCAATTTGCGATCAAGAACCCTCCAGCGCTAACGCAATCACATCCATTTCGGCGACACTATTGCAACACGCTTTCCTGGATGCTGGTATAACTCCTGACGTCGCCAATCATTTGGAGGTCACATCTTGCACAGAAATTCGGACAAAAGCGTATGAATGTCGCGTTGTTTTGAGAAATCTGCAAGATGTAGGTTATTATGGATAACTGTCTGTGATGCTCTGTGAAAGTGGCTCCAAATCCTTTTAAATGGTGCCACTAGATATCAATTTGTTTTCGTCATTGGTATTCAATGTATTTGTATTATTTTGTTCTAGGAAACTTCCGCGACCAATTTCCCATTTACCTACGAATTTACAATATCTTGTCTCTTGACGGACAACAACGTTTTGACAATAAATGCCGGCGACATACCCATCTCGACTGATGTGTCATTTTTGGGACGTGTGACCAATCGCCTCGCTTCACTGATCCAAGATATCCTTGCTCTGCCCCCTTCGTGTCGTGTAAAAAATGATGCTCCATTAAATATTTTAAGAATTCTTTGAATGAAAGATATCAGAAAACAGTGGCTGGTATTTTTTTCCTCCACGGCGATATGTTTTGGTTATTTCGACTTCTGTCTAGACTCTAGAAAGGCCATGGGCAAACAGGCATTTGCAATTTGAACATTTTAATTCATGTTGCATTATCAACTGAACTTGAGGGTTGTGTTGGCAGTCAAGTAGAAAACGAAACTGTGGTCCAAAATCGATCATTGCTAAGGATAGTTCCGAAATTTTTTACTCGGCTTGACGCCTAACTCGCACCTTCGCCTCTCTGTAGCTTAAGGTGGCATCGGCCAAATCCCTTAAAATCGACCAAAATAAAACTTGATTACTTTCAGGGTTTCAATATTTAACTGTGGCAAGACAAGTGTCGGTTTTGATTGGTTCCCTAATAGCCACAATTGTTTATAACGTATTTTCCTGCGACATTTAAGATGTACTCCTACGGGAGACGATGGTGAACGGAAATGGATCATAACAATTGAAAACACAAAAGGACCCTCATTATCCGCCGACCCTATTGGTGAACACAACGGGAAAGGCGATTTTCGCTTGAAAAACGTCACACATTTTCTTTATAATGGCATGGGGACAATTTTTTTAAAAGACTGTCGTTGACCAATAGAATTGAGAGGCAAATATGAGGAATCCCTGACATATAAAAAAACCAAAAATGTCAGCATAAAACAAGACAGTATAATAAGTACTAGAAATTGAAATTTGCATTCTCAATAAGTCAGTAATTATTTTATGAACAAATCTGCAATATGATATAATTTTGATGTCTTACGACCTCTCATTCACGTTTACTCACACGCCCTAACATTCTCTGACCGACTGGCAAACCGGTTGCAACCGGCAACTGAATGAATTGAATGCATTCATTTGCTGTCGATTGCTGCTTCACGGCTACAATTCGAATCGATAGTTAACCTCAACATTCAAATTTATGTTGCAATATCTGCTGTCGTTTTGCAGAAGAAGCTGTGGTCCAAGATCAATCAGGGCTAAGGGTAGCTACGGGTATCATTCGGTCTCGGCTTGACGCCAGACTCACAAAAACAAGTCCTTAGATATCGTAAAAAATATCCCAATTTTAACGCTGCCAACATTTTGAAAGTGGTTGCTCAACGGTTTTTACCTCAACAGGCGACAGAAACGAGTTCGAGTGGGAGAAAATAAAATTTCATGTTGGCAGCCAATTCAGTTTCTCTCTTACGTTGGTGTCGTTGGCAATAATTTGGTTTGTTTCCACTTCTGTATCTGCAGGCAAACAGGCATTTGTAGTGATTTATTGAAATACGCCTTGCATTATCTACTGTCGGTGTGGGTTGTGTGGGGTGTCGGGTAGAGGTGGCAGCTGTAATCACGTGGCCCAAAGTTGTTGTCTCTTGTAATCGAAAATGGGAACTCTAGATTGGCTCTGATCGCCCGAGATTCGAACTCGGGCGGACTTCGTTCGGAAAGTATCCATCATACCTTTCTCGCCCGAAGCTCCACGTGCGATCTGTTAATTGAGGCGTAATTTGGCGAAAACGCGTGATGGTGCCGTGGAATAGTGGTGCCGACTACCGGGTGACGACCGGGTAGGCAATATACCAGAGTGCTTTGCCCTGACCACTAACGGAGCTGTCCTGAACACCCCGTGCCCTGCAACGTTTAGGCCGACGATTGAACGGCTACATCGTCAGTACATGTCTCGAAAAAGTAAACCTTACACGATTTTTTTCAAAATAATTTCAGTTTCTAGTTGACTGCATATGATTAGAACGACATCGGTGAAGGGATCGGGAATTACTCCGATAAAATGCATCATCTGTATGACGGAAACAACTACAGGTGACAGCTTTATGTTTGAAACAGTAACCGCTTTAAGGGGCGTCACTATTTATCTCCCCAAGATAAATCGCCAGAAAACTGGCACATGTCAGTCTGTGCGAGAACATCTCATCAATATGCGCGGCAACGCCTATTAGGCGCAGGAGTTCTAGAGAAGTGACCTGAACAGCCTCCTTTGTCCAACAGCCGTGATTTGGCATTGATACAGGGTTTGGGGACGGTAAGGTTAGTAGGCCAATGAATACGATTGTGACACGACAACATGCTGACAGAAGGGAGTGTTTGTCTACACTTTACAGGAATTAACGAAGGAAACTAATTCAATGACATCAATACCGCCCCCCTCGAAACAAAAGGGTGAACGTCCCATTTTACAAGCACATGCCTTCAATACTTTCTGCAGAGACACAGCCCCTGACCGTTTATGGTATTTACTAACTGACTGTTGTTATGGGAGGTCGGCACTTCACTACACACTGCACAAGCTGCCCCAAGCGCGGCTGTCACCATATCCTATGCAATATACCTTAATACATAGGCCATTGGCAAACTAAACCCGTCGGCCAACGTTAACGAAGATGAACCCCTTTGCAGACAGGTTTACGCCGCCATAGCTCCTCCCGTAACCGATCTACTTGAGATTGTTGAAATGTCTTCCGATATTTCACCTGCAGACGGGACCTCCCTAATAAATCTCCTCCAACAGTGCTCCAACATTTTTGCCTGAGACGACACCCAGTTAGGCAGGAAGTCTATTATTCGCCACAAAATAGAAACAGGGGACACAAGACCCATCTGGCAGCAACCACGACATATCCCTCCCCCGCTACAAGACCAAGTCGCCAATATATTCGACGAGATGCTCCGAGACGGAGTTATTCGCCTTTCGAAGTCACCATGGGCCGTACCTATTACGTTATGTTTTGGTTGTCTCGACTTCTGCCTGGAAAGGCCATGGGCAAACAGGCATTTGCAATTTGAACATTTTAATTGCATCATCAACTAATGTTGAGGGTTGTGTGCCTATTCAAGTAGCAGAAGAAACTGCTGTCCAAGATTGATCATGGCTAAGGGTAGTTCCGAAAATTCTGCCTCGCCTTGACAGCCGGACTCACCCATTAACCTTTATTTAGCTTCACGTGGCATCGGCCAAATCCCTAAAAATCGACCAAAAGAAAAACTAATCCAGATACTTAACGCTGCATCTCTATTACATTTTCCCTGACAGCCGCTGTTGACACTCCTGAAATCCCTTCGCTCCATAATTCCGCTTCGAGCTTAAAATCGAAATTCCTCGGCGTTGTTTTTAACAGTAGGTTATCATGTAGATGCTGTCGCCTTTGCTTCCTAGTTCGCCTGTTCAGGAGACTTCGTTTAAGCTCTAGCTATATCAAAACCTTTATCCATGCCTCTATTATTCTCCTTATTGTATATTCAACCCTTCATAAGCTTTATAAAATAGTTTCGTTTTCTAGTTGTCTGCCTATTCTCTCCATTCAAGAAATCATCGTTCAACGCCACTTCAATAGTTGTTCACTGATCGCTGCTCGTATTTTATGTGACCCCTCCCATCCCCTTTACTCCAGTTTATCTAAATGTGAATCTCTTTTACCAATGCACAGGCTATTCCGTGCAATACCCACAAGAACGGCGGCAGATCGCAATTCGGCCAATTTTCACATTTAATACTTGCCATATTGGCTATTTTTACTGCTGAAGGTTTTTGTCTTCAATACAGCCACAACAATTATTATTATCACAATTATTAATCTAGCGTTGAAGTTTAAACTGTGGGCATTTCGGAAAATGTTCTGACACCATCTCGCCTCGATCCGTTTTCTTAAAACACATAATTCTGACAATTCAATGCCTACCTGCATGCCGGCGACGATTGAATCCATGCATTGCAGCCTAATATCTTCAAGCCAGTGCTTCTTTACGAATTAAAGGATAACGGGCACATTGTCAATCGGAAATCTGAAATTTGGTTCTTTAATTTTAAAAAGAAGGCGAAACAAATTATAAATAGAAAAAAATGGATTACTGCTGAAGCATATTCGCAATCACATAACCCTTCCGTTTTGGTTCGAAAGATTTGCACGCTGAATACACTATCGGCAGTTCGAAGAAACGAAACTTGATTAACAGTTCGGACATATTTTCAGCTGTTAGTCCATGCCCACCTGTTAAAGATTAAAATCTTTGGAAACAAAGATACGAAATACCGAACTCTTCCCATGGTTTGTCTTAATGACCGTGACGTTGGGTGACGTCAGGTTTAATAGCTCATACTTCTTCAGGAGACAAGACCTACCTCGAGACGCTGTCACCCTCTACGGGTCCGATCGTTGAACCTCAAACAAACCGACACCCAATCCGGTTAGCGAATGACGCGCGCAATCCTTATCAATACATTTCAAACAAACAATCCATAAATTTGCTTAACAAAATCCAGTTTTCTCCGTCAGCTCATTGTATTTCAAAATAAAAAATGTAGTATCCCACGCTGAAAAATCTGCAAGATGTAGGTTATTATGGATAACTGTCTGTAATGCTCTGTGAAAGGGGCTCAAAATCCTTTTAAATGGTGCCACTAGATATCAATTTGTTTTCGTCATTGGTATTCAATGTATTTGTATTATTTTGTTCTAGGAAACTTCCGCGACCAATTTCCCATTTACCTACGAATTTACAATATCTTGTCTCTTGACGGACAACAACGTTTTGACAATAAATGCCGGCGACATACCCATCTCGACTGATGTGTCATTTTTGGGACGTGTGACCAATCGCCTCGCTTCACTGATCCAAGATATCCTTGCTCTGCCCCCTTCGTGTCGTGTAAAAAATGATGCTCCATTAAATATTTTAAGAATTCTTTGAATGAAAGATATCAGAAAACAGTGGCTGGTATTTTTTTCCTCCACGGCGATATGTTTTGGTTATTTCGACTTCTGTCTAGACTCTAGAAAGGCCATGGGCAAACAGGCATTTGCAATTTGAACATTTTAATTCATGTTGCATTATCAACTGAACTTGAGGGTTGTGTTGGCAGTCAAGTAGAAAACGAAACTGTGGTCCAAAATCGATCATTGCTAAGGATAGTTCCGAAATTTTTTACTCGGCTTGACGCCTAACTCGCACCTTCGCCTCTCTGTAGCTTAAGGTGGCATCGGCCAAATCCCTTAAAATCGACCAAAATAAAACTTGATTACTTTCAGGGTTTCAATATTTAACTGTGGCAAGACAAGTGTCGGTTTTGATTGGTTCCCTAATAGCCACAATTGTTTATAACGTATTTTCCTGCGACATTTAAGATGTACTCCTACGGGAGACGATGGTGAACGGAAATGGATCATAACAATTGAAAACACAAAAGGACCCTCATTATCCGCCGACCCTATTGGTGAACACAACGGGAAAGGCGATTTTCGCTTGAAAAACGTCACACATTTTCTTTATAATGGCATGGGGACAATTTTTTTAAAAGACTGTCGTTGACCAATAGAATTGAGAGGCAAATATGAGGAATCCCTGACATATAAAAAAACCAAAAATGTCAGCATAAAACAAGACAGTATAATAAGTACTAGAAATTGAAATTTGCATTCTCAATAAGTCAGTAATTATTTTATGAACAAATCTGCAATATGATATAATTTTGATGTCTTACGACTTCTCATTCGCGTTGACTCACACGCCCTAATATTCTCTGACCGACTGGCAAACAGCTTGCAACCGGCAACTGAATGAATTGAATGGCTTTCGATTGCTGTTTTACTGCTTCAATTCGAAATAAGTGTTTATTATACCACGAAATAAACTAAGGTCGACTAAAAATTTAATTCTAGGCAAACAAGACACCAAATACCGAAATGATCAGCATTTAAAAGCATAGAGGTTAGTGTTCCACCCGTGTTCTGGTGAAACTGCAATCCTTGACAGTCAGCAGAGGATCGATTTGCGAGATGCAGTCTTTCTTGCGGTAATTCAATGACACTGCTTAACATGTGTCAAAGTGGCTAATATTTTCTTGTGCATTGACGGACAACAACGTCCTGACAATAAATGCCGGCGACATGCCCATGTCGACTGATGTGTCATTTTGGGCCGTGTAACCAATTGTTTTACTTCACTGGTCCAACATATGAAAGACATTTCCGCCTTCTTCTAGAGCAAAAATTAAACTTTCGCAACATGTTTTAAATATTTGTTGAATAAACGTTATCAGCTAATTGTAGCTCGCTGTTTTGGTGGTTATCCTTTTTGAAAGTAAACCTGAACATATGTATTCATGTTGCAGTATCTACTGCTATTTTGGATTGTGTGGGTAATCGGGTAGCAGAAGAATCTGTGGTCGAAGATCAGTCATGGCGGACCTCGTTCGGATAGTTTCTATCATGCCTTTCACGCCCGAAACTCCTCGTGCGATCTAATAATTGAGTCATGGCTAAAGCGATGCAGCAAACAAGAGAATACCTCTCCGCGTGATATTCGATGTTTTAGATTTAATTTGAAGCGAAATATATCTGAATCTGTACAGTAGTATAATCCTTGGGCCTCCTGTACGGTCAGATCGGTTGGAGCCAATAGAAGGAGAGTCAATTATTGCTGACGACTGCCCATCTTGGCGACTTGTAAAACCGATTCCAATGCTTTTAGGCAATTATATGCACATTTGTTTTATCCAACATTCAGAAAATCCCTTTTTCAAATTCGACAACGTTTTCTACGATGATCGGTCTGAGAGCGAAGGTCGCGTTTAATTGCGAGAATTTCGCCCCAAAGAGGTGAACGCTGAGTCCAAACGGCCCTGTGGGAACCACTGGGAGCACATGGCAGTCTGTGCACTTGCAAGAACGGAAACGGCTATGGGGCGCAGGAGTTCTAGAGAAGTGACCTGAATAGTCTCATTTGTCCAACAGGCCTGATGTGGCATTTATACAGGGTTTGGGGACAGTAAGGCCAGACGGCCAATGAATTAGATTGTGACACGACAACATTTTGACAAAAGGGAGTGGTTGTCTACACGTAACGGAAATTAATGAACGAATTGTCACATACCGAAATTAGGATTTGGTTGTTAAGACGGACGGATCACCCTGTGGTTTCGGAAGCGCTGACATTGACTTCCACCCTCCACCTTCTACATCAGAACAACAAAGATATTCTGCTGTGGCAGCACAAGTATCGTGTTCAATTTAGCCCCCATTAGCCACGATGTATCGATCGGCGAAAACATTTATGGCAGCCTCCCTACGGCTTTGCGAATATTCGGGAGCGCTTTTCCAGCTAGACATCAGAAATAGATTGGAGAGATGTCGCTATAACACCCATTCCGAACTCGTCCCGTTTACTGGTTAAACTGAAATTCTTGACAGTCAGCAGAGGATTGATTGGCGAGATGCAGTCTTTCTTGCGGAAGCTCAACGGCACTTCTTAACATAGGTGAAAGGTGCTTATATTTCCTAGCATTATGGAATTCGGTTTGATTGTACAAAACTCGCTTAATCTTTTTACATAGGTATCAAAATAGCTCTATCAAGAATGTTTCGGTTAATTATTTCTCAA